>VNJM01000924.1:1653822-1693728 GCA_008042475.1 Drosophila kanapiae
CCCCAAAAAAACCCCCCCCCCCCCCACCAAGTGGGCGACAAATCAATGTCACAGGAAACATATAATTATCGTCATTATCCCCATAAAAGCGGCAGCTTCTCTCACCCGCACCCTACATGAAGCACACTTTTATGCTTAAATCTTTTGCTTTTGCCTGGACTGCTGCTGCTCGGTGTTGCATTCATAATTGATTGTCCTGTGGGCAAACGTGTCCTTCGGCAGGGTCCTCTCGCCCGATAAGCACTTAAGCTAAATGAAGGCAGCTGGCTTAATACTCGTTTGAGTTGCTGGCAAAGGGATTCCTAATTCCTAAGCCGGTCTCGCAATCTCTTTATCTCCTCTTTACCCTCATCTCGTCTGTTTAATTTTTAAATGTGCCAAAGTGTCTGAAAAAATGCTTGGTAATTGGTCAAAGTCCAAAGTTCTTGATGCCGACCAACAGCCAGGGGGCGAACTCCATTTTTAATGAGAAGCAAATACGTTTTGTCCTAATTGGATTAATTGTCAATGCTGCGGGTTCCGAGGGACTTGCGGTCTAGGTCAGAGTCACATTACTCTCTCAGCGTTTGCATTGTCAGCGGGTTAAAGGTCAGATTTGTAAATAGAAGAGAAGGAAAGAAAAGGAATTACGAAATCTAAGAACTGAGTGGACACAGTTGGTATATATTGAATGCAATATTATTTAAATTCCCCGCACAGTCTCGCTTTAATAAATAATATTCTAAATCAAATAAACTTAGGAACTTTTCTTTAACAAATAACATTTTCATTCCCCACAAAATCAATCAAAGACAATATTATTTTAGAATTAAAAACATGGAATTGGTTTCTATATACACGCCGCAAATCATGTTTAGCCACTTTGATAATTAAAACGAAAGCAAACACAAGCATTTCCGCCCAAAATCATCATTAAATCGTTTTCCTTCTAGTTTAATTTTCCACCCACTTCCTGCCCTGCCTCAGCTGTCAAATGGTAAATGCCGAATTCTCTCCATTTGCCATTCAATCATTTCCACTGACGCTGCAAAGCCGACTATGCAAATTGAAGTCAAGAGGCATTAAGTCCGATCCCGAAACTAAAACGCAGCTCCATGACACAATTGTCAGGGTTTTATCGGCTTATTGCCATGCATGAGTGCAGGCACTTCTCACACTGCCAAACTAATGCCCACACGAACACTCGCATTGAACACTGAGCGGTCTTATCGGCAAAAGGAAAAAGCTTTGCCAATTTTCCGCAATGTTTTTTTTCCCCTCTTAGTTTCAACGTTGAAGTCATGGGAATATATAAATGAATGCATGTATCGGGAAATCTATACTTTTAGCAGGCGAAAAGTTTTACTTTGGCCAGGATTCAGATAAAAGTATTCTTCACTGTTGAATTCACCATGAATTGTCTTAACTAATTTTATTTTTTATTTTTACTTAAATTTATTTAAAAAACTTCTTATAATATAATGCTACGATTAATCTTTAATGCCTTTGCATATCTTATTAATATTTAAAAAAAATGGACATGCATTTTGAACAGCACAAAGCCTTTAATTGACAGCTCTTTTAATCCGGAATATGCAGAGAACGTGGCTTGGATTTTACATGAAAGCCAAGATAAAATTTAAGCCAGTACATATTTACAGTAAAAACGAAATTTTTTGAGAATAAATAAAAAATAATTGAAGGCAGCAGGCAGCAAGCTTGATTGATTGGCAGGAATACGGCAGTTAACTAAGATTGCTGCACCATCGGCCCCGTTTTATTCCCAAAAACCCTGTGGAAATTGATGTGCGGTTGAAAAGGTGATTTATTGCGGGACGCAGGGAAAGGGACTCTCTATTTCTCTGTCTGTGTTTGCTTATCAAGTTTCGCCTGGGCTTTCATTATGCGACATATATTTTGTTGAATTTTATGTTGTAATTCAATCAAGGCGACCTTTTTCAGCATTTCCAGCATAATTGATGACAAGAACTAAATGCTAAAGGTCACATACATACAAGAAAAAAATAAGGTTGAGATGGGTCAATAGAAAAGATGACAGCTTATAGAAAACTTAATTGAAATAAAATCAATACAAATAAATCATAACAAGGAAGTAATAAAAGAAATAGAGTATAAGTGTTGAGAAGGGATCTCAGAACTTAAAGTTAAACTTTGTATCTTTATAAAATACTTAATATAACTTAATTATTTTAAGATTTTCTATATTTAACTTAAATATTTATAATACTTAATAACAAAAACTCTTAATACTCACTGCACTCTCTTCGTTTCCGTTGAACAAACTCACCTGAAAGTAGAGCAAAATAAAAAGTCAATCAGTAAATTCTTCTTTTCACTTGAATGGAATTTTATGACATAAACCATTTAGCTTCTAGTAGCTTCGTCTTATTCAATATTAAAATTGAACAAAAGCGCGCAGAATGGCTGCTGAATATTTTCGTGGAGAATTTCACACTTGACTGAGTATTTTCCATTAATTTTGGTATAAAAGAAGACTTTCTTGAGGTAATAAATTAAGGAATGCGTTCGATATCTTTAAGATTGCCTTGAACTTTTTCTCATTATTCTGACTATTAACTGACGCTCGACAGGCTTCAGAGAGCGCCACTTGCCAATTTCCCGAAGCATCTAGACTCAACTATGCCAACTACTTGTGAAAGTTTGTGGCTGTGCGCGTTTTCCCCGAGGCCATAACACCTATCATTTGCATCTTGTCCCCTGGTTTGCTCTGGTTTTTCTCTGACTTTCCCTGCCACTTTCTCGGTGACTTTTCCCGTGCGACCACGCAAAAGTTCGATTGCATTTTTGGCGCGGTGTCTGTCCTCCGGCGTATGTGGCACGTTTCTCGGTGGCTTTGCCACCGCATCACGCATACGCCACGTTGACTAATTAAACTAATCTCCTCGCTTGCCTCGATGGCTGGGCAAACACACCTTGAGCTAAAATTATTCGAAAATCCCCCAACATCCGGGAGCCCTGCACAGGAATTGTATGTGTACATACATATATATTTCACTTTATTTTTGCGGTTCAACTTTTGCTGTGATTTCAGTTTCGGTTCCCTCATTTTTTCCCAGCTTTTTCCGCTTAGCAATTTAATTTTTGTGCTTCCCTTTCTTTTATTTTCTCGCATTTTGTTGGCTTTCCCGCCGTGTTTGCGTAGCTGAAATTGTTTTCCATTTCAGGTTTTCCGCCCGCCCGCGGGGACCGAAAGCGAGGAGCTGGAAGCTGAAAGCTGGATGCCTGGGAGTCGCCATTGCGGCTCCCTGTTGGGTATCCCATTTCAAGTGGCACTGTAGCCGCAACCTGTGCGATGATAACGAGTAAATGCTGCTCAGGGCATTGCGAATTGCATTGGGTTTCCCACAAATTTATGCTGCTTCATTCGGGGATGTTTAAGAGTTGGAATGAGTTCGGCGACAGCGGCGGATATCATAAATAATCCGGGCTTTTCTCTGCCTCTAAAAGTGAACGTTAGTAAGTTGATATATGTAGAAGGTTAATGTTCTATTCGGCCTTAAAATAATGCTTATATTTATTTTTTAGGTAATATTCTTATTCTAAGTATAAAGCATGAAATAAAGCTTTTTAAAACAAAAGAAAAAAGTTCCTTGTTCCTTGTTTGTAGTTTTTCTTTATATATTTTTAATAGTTTAGAAAATATAAGAAAATTATTTTTCTTTTTCCACTGATTTTCTTAGAACTTCTCAAACTTCTCCGGACTTTTAATAGGCGGAGCATGCAAATCGATTAATGTTCAACTCTCGGCTCTAATATTCCTCCCATCTTGGCCAAGTTAGTTAAACTTGGCAGACCGGCGACGAAGGTTCTTGGACCGCAGCAAACGTGATGAAAATGAAACCGAAGGTGAGTTCAGGTGTTGATGCGTCCATCGATTGATTCAACAAGTGTTATATCATGTGCAGGTGACTGCTGCCATAACGTCACTACTGCCACTACTTTTCATATCTGCAATTATCGCGGTGGATACCCCTGCCAGTGTTCTGACCAGGAGTATTCCCACTCAAATTGCATCGCCAATCAAGAATTCACTTACTAAATGTGATAATTACGACACTATCAATGCGTGGTTTAGTAAGCAATTAAGGCTGAGCCATATTCTGCAACAAAATACTTTACATCTGGATACACTGCTAAACGAAACGTGCGATTTCTACGAAAAGGATGCAATGCAATTACTATTTGATGATGTCAAGAACATCAACCAGCTGAATGGAAGCCAATCAGGGGAATTTCCACAAAGCAACGGCGAACTGGGAACGGATCTGGACCGTATTTTGCCTTGGATCAGGAAGTTAGTTCACAAGGGCTTTAAGAATCATAGGTGCTGCGGAGAGCTAGAAAAATCACTGAACGAAATCCAAAAAGGCCTTGCCGATAAGTGGAATAATCCTAAAAATGAAATAGAAGAAAGTTTCAAAGAGAACGCCAAAATTAAAGGAAATTTACAGGAAAAACAAGAAAGCCTGGGGCATCAACTAGAAGCCATAAAGAAGCGATTAGAAAAGATTCAACAGGATAACGACAATGATGGACATAATTCCAATAGTAGATGCTGTACAAAAATCGATGAAAAATTGAGTAACGTGCAAAATGAATTTATCAAAGTCAATACCGAAGCGAATAATAATACCCATAAATTTGGGGAGAGACTGAAAATAATCCAAGATAAGCTAAAAATTCAGGATAAAAAGGCCACAAGTGCGAGGGAAACTCTTGAAAAGCAAGGGGAAAATATTAGAAAAATGCTGGACAAATACGAAAACTTCAAGAATTCGTCTAAAACCAGAACTAAAGATTCTGAATGTCCCAAAGGAGAATTGGATGAAAGAATTCTAAAACTGGATAGCCTAATTAAAGAACGTGCCTACAATATTGATAACTTTGGATCTCTAAACCATTTCAATATAACCATCTGCTTACAAAATAGTGAAAAGCTGACCAAGATTGAATATCTGTTAGAAAAATTATTGAAGGATACAAATAAATTAGTAAATGAAAGCTACGGGAAGGCAACTTGTGAAAACAAGGGTGTTGGAAATATAGGCCATAGTACACGAATCGAAAATGGAGGCCCTGGAAAGGAAGGCTCTGGTAATACGGGGGTTGGAAATGGAGATCCTGGAAAGGAAGGCTCTGGTAATACGGGAGTTGGAAATGAAAAGAAAGGCTCTGGAAATGCAGGCACCGGAAATGAAGGCTCTGGAAATAGGGGATCAGGAAATGGAACTTTCGGAACTAATAATCCAGAAGATCGCATTAAGAAACTGCAGCAAGAAGGGGAGAGCCTGCGAGAAAGTATTAAAATATCCGAGACCTGCTGCGAGAAAACTGACCATCTTTTTCCTTTGGGCGACAACTTACTTAAATCAACAGAGCATTTAAATCAAACAAACGAAGAACACATGAACAACAGTAGCTTGAATTTGAATGAAATCAAAAGGTTGCAAAAAGAAGCGATGGATAAACTGGGATCTATTAAAAATAACAGCCATGGCCCGAGCGATGGTACTGAAAACGACACAGGAGCAGACTTCGGGAAGCAATTAATAAACCTCCAATCAGAGATAGAGAAAGTCAAGGATGACCTTAAAAATCTGCAAAACAAATTCTCAAATCAAGTAGACAAACCAACGATTTTGGACAACCAGGATGTGAGTTCTAATTTGAAGGAACAGATGAAGAAATTTAACGAGAACTGGACTAAAGCGGACTACCGGTTACGTCAATTGGAAAAGCGCGGTGCGACTAAGCCATCTAAAAATAACAACAAAAACCTTGAGAAACAAATAGACTTACTTCACAAGGATTTGAATAGAACCGAAAGCGAAGTCGCACGTCTGGGAGAACACGAACTGTTTCACAAGTCTCATTTGGAAAAGGTGGAGACGCTGGTGAAACAAATTACACCCTGCCGAGACTCGTGCGCTGAGCTGGACAAAATGAATGATCTTATCGATCAAATCGAGGATTTGGAGAAGTTTTTTCGAATAAAATTAGGAATTCCAATTACGAAATCTTTGAAGAAATCCACAACGAAACGACCGCCAAGAAATTCGAAGTCAAGCGAAGAAAATGTATTAATAGGTGGCATTGATTTTGTAGAACAGCGAACGGACAAAAACATTTTCCCAGGCTAGATCTCAGAAACTAAGTTTCTGTAAACGGTTATCATTTTTTAAACTGTTACATTTGATAAACAGTCTTTGTAAACCGAACTTCATTTCAAAAAATGTAATTGCTTTATAAAATGTTTTATTATAAATAATAAATATATATTGGAACATGTAAATTTCTTCACTTTAATTATATTTTTATTGGGGAATTTGCAATCATACGCTTTTATTTTAAAGAGCTAGTTATTTCAGATTTTAAACACTTATTTATCGAAAAACGTGGGAACTTCTGAGAACTTCTTGGCCTTCCCCGGATGCCTAATAGCCGCAGCATGCAAATCAATTGCTCGGCCACAAAGATGGCCAATATTTTTCTCTTCTCAACCCGGTTAGTTGAACTTGGCATACCGTTGACGAAGAATCGTGGAGCGCAGAAAATGTGATAGAAATTTTAAAGATGGTGAGTCAAGGGGTCGAGGGAGATATGGTATGGTTTCATTCAACAATCGTTTTATTAGGTCACTACTGCAACTGCGTCACTTCTGCAACTGGCTCTTTTATCGGCAATTACCACGGTGAAGCCATTCACGGGTATTCCCAATAAAATGAAAGAATCATCAATGGAAAACTGCCCGCGCTATAATGACTTCAGCAATTGGTTTGATCTGCAGAATGCAGCTGCCGGTAGTTTACTAAAACATAATGACCACCTGAAAGAGGCTCTTGGAAACTCCGAGGGAACAAAAGCTAAAACAAATTGCTGTTTTAAAGATAAAGATCTTATGCAATTAGTCATTGATAATGTCAACAAAATTCAGCAACAGAATGGCAATAACGAAAAGAAAACCTTAAGTCCCAGCGGTGAACTGCAAAAGGATCTAAACCAAATTATTGTCAGGATAAAAGAGCTCGTTGCTAGGGGTTTCAAAAGTTGCTGTTTAAAAATGGAAGAATCTCTCAATAAAATGAAAAAGGATTTCGAGAAACCGTTTGAGAATGTCAAAGAGAAATTCAAGTCAGACTCGAGTGATGATTTCTCCAAAGATTTTAAAAAGCTAAAGGAAAAGCACAAGAGTCTGAGCGATCAAATAAAGGATACCAACGAGCGCTTGGATAAGTTGGAGAGTAATAAGGACTCCCAATCCAGATCTCAGTCCAGCTGTTGTACAGAATTAGATGCCAAAATCGAAGTCTTGAATAAAGAAATGAATGCAGCAAGAGCTGAAGTCGTTGGAAAAACCAATCAATTCGAGAGCCAACTAAAAGATATAGAAAATATGTTTGAAGCTCAGCAGAATAGGGCCAAGGATTTAAAGAACACTCTGGATACGCAAGGTGAAGCAGTTAACAAAGATTTAGAAAGCTGTGTGAAATACATACAACAATTACCTAATACCACATATAATATTAATAATTCCTCTGCACTTTGTATGGGTAAATTACTAGCTAGAGTTGGGGAACTGGAATCACGTGTTTCCTCATTTATCAATAAGCAAACTGAGCTGGGTAACAATATCCATATAAACATGAAGACCTGCTTGGAAAATGACAAAAAGGTGGATATTATCAAGGAGAGACAATCAAGGATAATAGGCAGGTCACTGCAGATGAAAGAACATGGAAGTAATAATTATGGAATGGGAGGATCTGGACCCAATACTAGAACTAATATAATTGCAGATGAAAAGCAAAAGGATCGAATTAAGGCACTCGAAAAGGAAGTGGATGAGCTGCGACAATCTGCGAACAAGTCCCAGACCTATTGTGAAAATATCGGCAATCTCAATGCATTTGCCGAGAATTTACAAAATCACACTGACCGGATGAAACAAATTTACGCAGATCACAAGCAACAAAATGAAATGGCTTTGAAAGAGCTTAAAAAGCAGCTTAACAATATTCTGACTAAATTAAAAAACATCCAAAATAACGCTATTGACATTCAGATTCTGAAAAATCTCCAAGAAATGCTACAAAAGGCCAAGATTGATTTTAAAGTTATAGAGGGCGAGGTAAATGGTCAGGAGAAAAGCGGTAAGCAGGCTGCTGATTTGAAGAAAATGGCTCAGGAAACCGATCAGTTTTGGCTTCAAGTGGATGGCCGATTATCTCATTTGGAAAGCCGAGCTTCGTATAGATCCAATCATGGTGATGTGAATCCCTGGGATAATTTGGAGAAGCTATACAACGATCTCAGACAGGCCCTGGATGGGACCAATATTAATTTGGAAGGATCACAGAAACTGCAGAAGCTGTACAATCTTGAATTAGAATGGCTAAAAAAGCTGGAACATCAGGTGGCCAAATGCTTAAAAGGGTGCAAGGAGGTAGCCAAAATGTATGCTCTCATAAAAACCGTCACGGGTATTATCAAGGTTATTTCGCCAAAAAAAACAACAGTCGCAAGAAGTAGTAAACCCAAGGTACAAAAGTCTACTAACATGGTAAAAAAAGGTTAAATACATCGTTTTTATTTTGTTGTTAAACAACTTTAGTTTAATTCTAATAACTTTGTTTTACTCGCTGTCAGACTTCCCTCAATAAAAGTTCAGTAGCTGTATATAAAATACTTTCATTGAGATACTTGTCAGCTTGGTAATTCAGGTCTAGGCCAGTTAGTACTCTACTTTACAATGAAATCCAGCAGGAATCAGACACCGATGCTACAGACGGAGAGCACGAAGATCGACGATGCCCTGAACATCTGCTATTCGATTGAAGACGATCTGGACGAGTGTCTGGCCATTGTGGAGGGCATGAACCAGAAGTTTAATGCCCCCGGACGCTACGTCATTTCCTTTTCACCCTTCAACGAAGACTATATGATGACCGGGCCAGGATCCACCGATAGCTCGTCCTTGCATCCCGTGGACTGGGAGCTGGAGATCCTCACCCAACTCTACGGCGCTCGGAGTGCCCAGGAGCTGGACGAGTCGTATGTGGATGTTCGCTACAAGTTCATCAAGCTGAAGATGGAACTAGAGGGCACCCTTACTCATTGCCAACGCATCGAGGACACTGCAGAACGTCAGGAGCGCGTCGTTCATTATATGCTGGAGAACTCACAGAAGCGGAAGAAGATCCTCTGCAAGCACTAGAACAAAAAAAAAAAAAGAAATAAAGAATGTACGAATACGAAAAATAATTCCTGACAACTATTCCGTCAAAGTCCGAGAGCGTGCGCAAATTGCAAATTGTGTCGACACTTGGCAGCTTTTATTAAAAATTACTGTCACCATTAGCCGACTGGCGCAGAACTTTTCAGGGAGCGGAGAGTGTGGGGCTTGGCGAGAGGGCAACTTTCCAAAACTCATTTGGCCTGACATGAAAATGAGGCAAAGTTTTTATCAGAGTCTCAGTTTTTATACCGTCAGTACTCGTAGCATATACAAGGGCATGTTGCACTCGTGCATAAATAGGTAATAGGTGTACACCGGAAAAAAGAAACATTGCACAACTTTGTGATTTTAAGGTATATCTCTTGGATTATACAGTCTGTATTAGAGGGTAAGAATCTTAAGAGATGGAAGGAAGGATGATAATATAGTAATATTTAATCTAAACAAATGATTACATAGGGTAGGGTTTAATAAATAGAATACGAAGTATTGAAAATATCTTCGAGGTTGATTTTCATGCAATTTTCTCTTAGTATCATGATCAGCGGGTATCCAACAGTCCGTGCACTGAAGACAGAACTTTCTTTTCCCTTTCTTCTTGTCGCGCGACACAAGTTTCGCCTGACGTTGAGCATGATGATGGTGATAGGACAGTAACAAGTCAGCTGCATGTTTATGTGCACGACAATGGGTAAATACAAATACGGACATGCGAGAGATGAATATATAGGGGGAAACATGAGAAATTGCCAGCGCAAAACTTGAGATAATGTAATGCAAAAGTGGCCCAGGACCAGACGCAACTTTTCCATAACGCTGTTCTCCAACTTTTTGTGTTTGTTTTTGCAACATAATATTTGTGAGCATTATTCTTTTTTGTTTTGTTTTGTGTTATTTTTTTTCTACCTCTCGAAAAGGGGAATCCCCGGCACTTCGTTAGAGAAACAAGTAGCTGGAACAAGGACCTCGTGGTCCGGCCAACTGGACAGCTGCAAGGACATAAAACAGTGAAGTTTTGCATATTTAAAGTAATATCAAGGGGAAAACAAACTTTTCTTTTTCATTATTATTATTCTTGTTGTTTCTTTTTCGTGCTTTATTACCCCAAGGGGTGGCGGTAAGTGGAACGACGGAGACCATTGAACGAAGGCATCATCATCAAGGGGGGCGCCCTGCCTGGATTGGGTTCAAAAGGTGTTCATTGAGTGAATGCGCTGCGGTGGCTCAAGCAGGCGGGTCAAAGGGCGCAGTTCACGCTGGCATAAAGAAATTGGAAATTGTTTGATGCAGCTTGAACCCGGAATTAGTTTAACTTAATTCGGTGAACTTCTTGTAAAGCCGGCACCTTAAATCGGTTCATTATTCCAATGACTCTCCAATGCATTCGCTACATAAATTTTGACTAGCAACATTTCGTGCAGCTCTCCCTGGCCGTATATACGCCTGAGTTTACGTTTTTGTGCAAGGTATTTGTAGGTTACAAAGGTATGTTGTGTATTTTATATATGCTTAAAAAAGCTCATTAATTGTTATTCTTTAATTTAATTATAACAAAAAATTTGTCTTAATTTTAAGCCATTTAAACAGCCGCCCAAAAGGTATGCAATGGATTCGTTTTGGTCAACACTTTGCTGTATTTTTTAATCTTTTTTGTCCTTTTAATGTCGTTCTGATAGTATTTAATATTAATTATTATAGTATTTGTAGTATTAGTTTTAATAATTAATTACTTTCTATTATAAATTATAGCATATTTTAGCCTTTTTTAAGTTTGAGTTCAAAGCTAAGAAGCGTTTTATTTATTTGTGCTACTTTATATGACATAAAATCGTCTATTATCCTTTTTTAAAATAACTAATATTTTAAAAAAATGCTAGATTACATTTCCATAGTTTCAAAACTAGTAAAACATTGATATTATTAAGTAATATGATCGATCGAATTCATCTTTTTAAGTAAAGTTATTAACACTTTAAAAAAAGTTCTTTCCAACATATATTAAAAGTATTTTTATATATATAATATTATAGTTTTATTAAATTTTTACAAGTATCAAGTTCTAAATCACCTACCGAGTATCCCATATTCGATGCACTTGACTTTATATATAGTTCTTGCTGGTTATTTATACACTGCTCGTGCAGGGTGTGCCCAATGGGGCTGGAGCAAACATTTGCCCATTAAACATCGCTTTATGGGGCCTACGTCTCTGCACGGCCATCGATTGATATGAGTATGAGAATTTATTAGCGCTTTAATGGCCCCAGCTTCAGCAAGTAGCTGGGAACAGGAACAGACCTCTATCGCAGAATGTGGAATGCTCCCAGGAGCCCAAGGCAATTCCGAGTGCAGCTGTGAGTGGCCCAAAGCCAGAGACCAGACCCACTGGCAATTTGTGGAGGACCCTTCCTTGCCTTTGCCTGCCGCCTACAAACAACTTCTATTGTGTCTGCTTTCTACACCAACTGCGCACTAAAAACAGCGGCCAAAAATCAAAGCCCGAAAATGTGCAGAAACCGCCAAATTGTTTGGCCCGCTTGCCCGCAAAACGGGGTCTGAATCTCAACTTGAATGGGTTGTGTTACTATGTGTGTGTGTGTCTGGATGCCCACTTCCGGCCACCTCGAGCTCTGTGCTAAGTGTATCCGGGCATTTGCTCAATACCAACATGAGCTGAAGAGCTGCCCCCTCGTAGGCTGTCCCCCAGCTGTTTGTGTTGTGTGGGGGTGAAGGCCATTTATAAAAGATTTGCCAAACAAGTTTGTTTAATTAAGATTTCCTGCGGGCCAGTTGATTGACTTTAAGTGCCGGGGACCTAACCGAATTAATGAGCCACGTCTCCAGAAGAACACCAGACCCGAGTTGAGCGCGTCTGGGGAAATTTCATCCGCAAGTCAACGATGAGAGTGCGGGATTGCGAAGTGGTCCAGTCTGGGGGAATGAATAAATAAATATTTGCCAGACCAATTAAAGCGAAACACTCCTTTAATGGATAGCTTCAAGCTTTTGATTTAATTGCAGTCAAAAGTAATTAAGTTAATCCAAGTACATAATAATAATTATACAAAAAAGGTTCTCCTTATTATTTTCCACTTGACGGGATTATTAAAGCCTACTCTGCCGAATAAAACTATGCTTTCCGGCTAACATCTGAGACCTGGCCCCAAAAGGGATTCCATGTTAACTGAATTAATGACACAAGCCAGAGGGAAAAAATGCCGAAAGTAGACAACAAACGGGAAAAAAATTTGGCCCAGAAGGCCGCAGTTCATAAATATGTAGGAATCCCCACTAGATGGGGCAAAGAAAAAAAAGAAAAGGGAAAAACACGCTAAGCACTTCCGTATGAATAAATATTTAATCAATCAATTTCGACAATTTTCGTTTTCGGGGCTCGTCAAATGCATAAACAGAATGGATACAATTTCATTTGCCCCGATGGATGATGACGACGACGACGACGAGGACGACGACGATGATGATGGGGGCTTTTGTAGCTGTCGTTGAGGCATAAAACAAGTCAGACACATAAAAGTAGATTTGATTGAAATGCTAATTTCCACAGATTACTAACGAAAAAGAATACTCAGCTTGACTCGCTTCGCCTCGACTCGACTTGCCTCGCCTCAACTTGCCTCGCCTCGACTCTCTAAAAGATGGCCAGTCATTGGGGACTTCCGTTCCCCCGCGACTTAGTCATCATCAGCATCACCATTATAGTCAGTGTATCGAAATATCTGTTGAGTGGAGGACCTCCTGGGCAAATGACAGGACACTTCTCAGTCGAAACCCATCAGCCGCAGGAGCAGCATCAGCTTCAGCCTTGGCTTCAGTTTCAATTTCGTTTCCATTTTCAATGCGATTGATTTGCCATGAATGCTCCTCGTTTTCCCCATTTCCCATACCCACACAGTTTTCCCCCAGCTGCGATTATCGCCGAGCATCATTATTAGTTTGTCGACGCTGCCAGTGACAGGTTGCATAGGGTTACATTGAACTTGGGATTTTCCCCCGGCTTATTTTCCCCGGTGCGTATACGATATTCTAAATTGTGTTGAGGTCGCAAAGGGTGACGAGAGAGTGCGTGAGTTTATGGTAGCAGAGGTTCATGGCATCGCTTTTGGATTCTGTGGCATTTTGTAATTGAATTTCGTTCGATGCTCATATTGAAATTTTAATGAATCGATGACGGAAGAGGGAGGTGCGGCAATGCCTGGCCAGACTTCAAAGCTACGAATCGGAAATTAAAAGCTGAAATTGTGCATTTAGCTGGTCTTAGTTTCTTAGTTAAATTGTTGCTATTATGCTGGGAATAATGGGATTTTTCTTAAAGAATTTAAACCTTTTTGTTAAGCTGTAAGCTGTTAAGTGGCTGAAATACTATATACTAAACAGATTATTAAAGTCTTAGCTATCGGAATAATTACTTATAATTACTTATTTCATTTAGCATTCAAGATAATGCAAATTTAATACAAATTTATGCAAGAGCACTTTAATCGTCGTTTTGAATACCAAAAGAATGTTTCTTGTTATTCCGTCATTGTATTTTGATTTAAATTTGGTAAAATTGCTACATTGAATTGAAATTAATTAACATTTCAATGCTTTTATATATTTATTAAAGTCACAGGTTTTTTTTTGTAAAGGAAATTTATTTCTGTGATATGCAAATGACACAATTTTTGGTTTACAATTTTACAAATTCAATTATTTGTCTACAGAAATAAGGACATAAGATGTTACTTGATAAATATGTCAGCCTGCAGCTTCATGCCATTTATATTGTTAATTAAAATAAGATTTCAGAAGGCTACCTTTGATTTATTTGACAAATACCTTTCTTTGAATAGACTCGTTATAATTAAGTCAAATTTTCTAAACAAAATAAACTGAGCGCCAGTCTTCTATCCAAGTAAACTAAGTTACATTTTATTCTCTTTCAAAAAGTGTTACATTTCCATGACTTTGTTATTAAAGAAAACAAAGTGAGAAATCTTTTTTAATGATATCTCTATCTGGGAGATTTGCCTTCTAACTCCACGTACAAGTTTCGAGTTTATCTTGGCACTCGAACAGAGTTGTGCAGGCACTCATTCATTCAGCCGGATGAGTTCACTCAGTCAGCTCGGTTATCTCACACACAATGCGTAGTCACAACACGTTGAGGCCAAGTTTACTTAAGCATGAAGCTGGGGAGTTTGTGACAAAATGCTACTTCGAGCGAGAACTCCGGACTGCGGAGTACATTCCCCTCGACTATGACAAACTGCCGCAGGAGCCGAGGAGCAGCTGCAACATGCCACAGTTGCAGCAGCAGCAGCAGCTGGAGTGATAAACGCGCTGCACAATTGCTGCCGCCGAGATTTGCCAGCTGACAAAATGCTTCTGACATTTTTGCAAGTTAACAATAAAAATATTTCATATAATTTAACGCTGCTGCATCGCCGTTTTATGGCGAATTATGTTTGGCTTCATCCACAGTTTCAGTTTCAGTTACCATTTCTGTTTTCAGCTCTTCAGCGCTTCTTTGTCACATCTTTTTGGCAATAAGTCGAGCGGCAGCAGACGAACTTGAAGAATGTCCTTCCTTATTTATTGCTTTTAACATATTTGTTTGGCCCCAAGGCAATCTGTCTTTGTGTGTGTGCGCAAATGCAAATTTTCCGTCTCAAATTTTCCGACTTTGTCTTTCATTTGGGTTTCTCGGCAAAGTTTCTTGGCCGAAAACAAAGGGGCCCTTGACAAAGTGCAGCTGCCTCGGAATAGCTCCGGGTACCATTTTGTGAAGGGGCGGTCAATGAAAAGTTTATTGTGCCCCGAAAAGAAGTCACAGCGGAAGTTCCTTTGGGCAATTGTGTGTGGTAGTAAGTGTGCGTGTGTGTATGTGTGGAAAAGTCCCAAATAAATTGTGAATGGCGCTGGAAAGTGGCCTGAAATTATGGTGAAAAGGGTGCTTGCTAGCGGAATATTTTCTATACCTTTTTGGGTTGCTCACATAAGTTTTCGAGGGCTAAGCTGGAATAATTTAGCGGACTTACTTTAGCAATTACTTTCTCTGTTAACACTGTGAAGTGTTAAGTGTTGTTATCTAATATTTAAAATAATAAAACCATCATTTAACGTAGCTCTTGACATTTTTTTAAATCAGAAAACAAGTGTTCTGTGTGGATCTCGCATGTGTTTGTAGTTTAACAATTTAATTAAATCATTCGATGTTATTGGGTGCGTCATCAGGCTCATTGACTCTCATTGGGTTATCGCCTCCGGCCAAATTGTCAGCCTCACTGACGGCCTCACTGACTTGCTGGAACCTCATCCTAAGATTTTGTTGCAACTCGTTTATTGCATTGTTGGTCGTGTAAATGCGTTGACTGATCCGCGCCAATCGTTCTTGGATATTGATATACTGCTGCTCCGAGAGCTTAGCATCCTCGGAGGGATCCAGGGGCACCACGAATGCATCGGCGCTATTGCTCTGGCTCTCTTCCATCTGATCCCAACTGAGGGCTTCTTCGAATTCATCATCAGACATTTTTGTGATATATTTTATAGAATTTTTTCTGTGCTACGGAGATGAAGCTCTCTCTGATATACAAATATGAATTTGTTTCAGAAAGATCTTAGTTCAGACTGACTGACAACAAACGCAAGGCCTAAGTTCTTTAATTAGATTTTATTGAAATATTTGTAAATATTTAAACGCAATAAATTAACCAAATATACGGACTGAAGGAAATGCAAAATCTTTTAAGCCATCGCCTTCCACTTGGCAATGTAATCGAGTGTGAAATGTGTCCGGCAGGGTCATAAAATCAGAAATCAATTAAAGCCATTTAAGAGGGCGAGACGGAGCAAGGATATGGATGTCGGCAGTCGTTGCCAGGGCACAAGGCAAATAAATCTCTGAAACGAGTCTCTCACTCTTGGTCTCCTTGGGCTGCGAGCGGAAAAGTTGTCCCACAGTCGAATCGAGCGAACGAAATCAAAGTCTATAACTTAACGACTGCAATGAGAATGATGCTGATGACGATGTCGACGATGTGGCACGCCCTCAAGGTCCCACCCATGTGCCGCCACCCACTGGGAAAGCAGAACGCAGAAAAAAAAACAGAATAAAAAAAAATAAAACGAACAGAGACAAAAGCCGAAAAAGACGGAAATGCAGCATTCATTCTCTCGCCATTTTTCCCCCACTAGCGCCTTGAGCTCCCCGCTGTCCCATCACTCTTGCAGCCTGTTTTTCGCCTTCATGTGCTAAATATTTGCCAGTGCCATTTCTTTACTTTAGCTCTTGCCTTTGTCGCCAAACTGGATTCTCCATTGCCATTGCCATGCCCAATACCCCAACGATCCCCATCGTAATAAAGCAATAAATCTGTTGCGGAACGGCTCCTCCTTTATAATAAATTCCTTTACGCACAAAAACACTTACAAATGACTTTTTGTTCAATGGAATAAATGGCATGTCTCTATATACATATATATATAGTATGGATGTCGCTGACATACACTCGTTCCAACGTATATGTATCCCCGACTATTGCATGTCTATGGCTGCACCCAGAGTCTCGACTTCCTATTTCTTCCGGGATTCGCTGAATCCACTATTGATAATGCCATTTGGCATTTGCCTTGTGGCCGGGGCTTTGACTTTTGCGATGTCTTTCACTTTGTGGCTTTGCTATTGAAAACTCGTTGCGCTGCTAAGTAGGCAACATTTTTCAGCCGAGCCTTGTTTATTTGTTTGCCTCACTCCCGGCACTTTTGGCAGAGTTTGAGCTTGAAATAAATTGAATTTTGAGGGTGGGAAAAAACTAATGGGGAAATCACACGAAAAAGAGGGCTTTAAATGGCAGTAATATCTGCCTTTGGGATTGGGAAATTTGTAATTGGGGGAGAACAAAGAAAGGGTAATAGCTTTAATAAAAGTTTTTAAGATTTAATTGCTTAAAAATCAAAATTTGTATTAATAAATTATAATAAAGCAGAAAAGATTTCGTTACCTTGAGAGTGGATTGTAATTGGTGGAAAAATCGGCACATATTACAAAGAAAATATTAATAAAGGTAATTCACTCTTGGACTACTATAAAGATTTGTTTATAACATTAGCTTTAATGTGATTAATGTTTAAATAACACCACTTAGTTAGAATCTCCAGAAGTTTAATTATTTACAAATATATCGCAAATTTCCCGACACTACAAAGTCATTTTTATCAGCAGATTATCGCCAATAATTATAGCAATATATTTTAGTCAACTTAATTGATATTTGTATTTACTTTCTATACATAAATACAAATGCCTTAACGCAATTATCTTCGTGGCTTCTAAACTACTTAAACACATGAAAAACAAAGAATATTTCAATGAATTACGCCACATAAAACATTAAACTAAACGCGTTCGTATCAATCTAAATTAGTGCGATGTCGGATTACCAGGGTATAACCCTCTTTAATCCCCACTCATTTCTTATGCCACGCGGAGCTCAGGCTGTTGCCTAATCCGCTGTCCAAATCACTTGGCAACATGTTGCTCCCTGCCGCCAACGCAGACAACTAATTGATGATCTAATTGAATGTTCCGATACCATTTCACAGTGCTTTCTCTTCCTTTTCCTGCCCCACACACACACACACATATATATCTGGCGGAGCATCTGTCAGAGCCATCACAATAAATAACCATATAGTTATAGTTGAGTTTCCTGCATTAAAATGCCATCATGCTGGAGATTAATGCGAAAAGGTCACGCCCAGCTCCTCAAAGGAGGTGAAAGCCATTCACTTTGCTGAGACATTGACATTTGCTGTTACTGTTGGCTTTTCCTTTCCTTTTCTTGCCGTTGCCTTTTCCTTTCGTGTTTCCGTTTGTCATTTTCCTTTGTTTTTGTTCTTGTCCTGCCTCGCGTCCTGCTGCTTCACATTTGTTTGGTGTTGCTGCCGCAGGACGACGCGCCAGATGAGACACGTGACAATGTCGGGGCAAACATAAATGCCGTGTGTCAACATGCAGGTCGCAAAAAGAACTAAAGTGAAAATGTCTTTTTATCAACTTTCGGGAAAGGTTCTGACACGTGCACAGTGAGAAATAATTGCTAGATTTACTCAATAAACAAGGTTTTAAGTTAGCTCTAAAGTAGAAATATTAAATTTCCCTTAAAGATAAAGAGAGCTTTCTTATTTAACCTTTTTATAGGTTCCTTGAAATTTTATATTATTTTTTATATTATTAATAAAGATATCTTAATTCAAAATATATTTAATATTTAATTAAAGGATTTCCCATACCGTCTAATTTCCCAAAGAAAAATCTAAACATCACCTCTATAGTTTTCTAGATTTTTCTCCGTGCACATGTGTTCACTTTCCTTTCTGGCTTTTCGGTAGCTTTTTTGTTTTTAGTTTTTACATTTGTCTTAATTAGGGGGGGTTGGTGGCGGACTCCGGGATAGAAGCCACTTGAAGAAATGTGCTTGAAGGGCCATCAGCTGCCGCTGGCACTTGGCACTGACTTGTCTGACTTTCTCCTGTCTTTCTCTGCTCTCAGCTTGCCTCTCTCCACTTTCTCCGGCTCTGTTTGGGGGGGAGGAACACGTGTGCGACTTAATGGCAACACTTTCGCATCCTCGGAGTCCTCGTATATGCTGCTCATGTCTGTCTGTAATTTATATGGCTGCTTGAGTGCCACAGCACAGAACCGCCACGCCCCCCAGCTTCTGCCTAGCAAAATTTGTTATTACGTTGAATTAAACTTGAAAAATGTGTTAATGGGCTCTGTTCTCCTTCGCTCTGTTCTGTTCACACCAACTGCGGCTCCGACCGAGGCAACTTAATTAAATTCCACAATGATTTTGTTATTTCGCCATGTAGCAACAAGGCATCTTCTTGCCTAACTACGATTGCAGAATGATGCCAGAGCACAGCGCACCACATGGCGTATGTGTGATATTCGTGCGCCTCGCCGCCTGCTATTTTCCTTTAAACGTTTCAGCAGTGTCTCTGAGCTCCAACTTTCTGTGTTTTTTCCCCGGTATCCCCATTTAATTTGCTAGCCCTAATGAGCTGTGAAAAGTGTTTTGTGCGAAAATTGGTAAATTGTGGCAGTTGAAGCAAACTGTGTGAGAAAATAATGATGATTCAGAAATAAGTTTGAAGTCATGGGTGACGCAGCTAAGAAAATTACAAAGAGGGGACTTTTTCTTGGACAAAGGTCTACTTAAGGGGGTACGAGGGTCTGGCAACTTGAAAAAATCGTTTTTTTTTTTTTTTTTTTTATTCGATTGTACAACTCATTAGGAATATTCTCTGAAAATTTCAAGTCGATCCGAGCAAAACTGTAGAAATGAGAGAAATTTAAAGCCCAGAGCGTCGAACGTTTTATTCCTGTTTTATTCCGCTTTAAAACTTTAAACGCGTTTTTCTCAAAACCACTTTTTTGAAGTCGGTAGTCAAGATTTCTCAGCGACTATTGCACCGATCAACTTCAAATTTTGCACACTTCTTTTAGACATGTTTTTGTTGTCGTTGAACGAAGGATTTTAATTTTGTTCAATTACAACGCATTTTATAAGCCAAAATGTGGCCAAAATTTATGCCAAAAATAACACTTTTTATAAAAAACGCTATAAAAAATTCAATTTTTAATGAAAAAAAAAATCCTTCGTTCAAAGACAAGCTAGACACATACACTAACAGAAAAACTTTGGTTTTTTGATTTCAGATAAAAATTTACCGAGATTTTCTGCCTACCGTGAGGACACGATTTTTGGTGGGGTGCAATTCAAACCTGCCTTAACAACTCACTTTCAAATATTTTATCTTCAAATTTTGACAAAATGTTGTTCTAGTAATGTTCAATCAAGTACAATAAACAAAATTGGTAAAATTGTTGTGGGCTCTTTTAAAAAAATTCACGAAAATAGGGCTTTTTTTGTGCTTCCAGACCCTCGTACCCCCTTAAAGATTCGTGGTTTTTCGTAAATGGAACTTAGGGATAGTTTCTTTGGCATTTATCCACCTTTAAATAAAAATATTCTCTTATTATTTCACATATAATATTTCCATATTTCTCCTTAAACGCTCTCCAATTAGCATTTACAAGGACAGCAACTTAAAAGCCTTTCTCCCAAAAAATATCCCCTGTGTTTATCATTTCTTTTTCATTGAAATTTATTCGGGGGCTTAACTTTTAACTGTGTCGACATGGAAATGGTTTTACTGGTAATTAAAAATAAAACCTGCAGATTTATGTGGAACGGAAGCCATGAGACAAAAAAAATAAGAGAAAAACAACCGAAATAAAAGCAAGAGAAAATCTTTCAGTGACCAACATGGTCGACACTGAGATCCCTGTGAGTCGGATTCAGCCGGGTGACTTGTTGCCGGAAAAGCTGTAAGCTGTAAGCCGAGTTAACTTTAATCAGATGGCAATTAACAGGGAGAAGAGCAAGCTGGCTGACATCGCAAGTGGAAAAGCGTCGCTTGTTGGGGGAAAAATATACTTTTAAGCATCTGCACAGAGTGTCTTTCACTTTAAATTTTCATCAGAATCGTCAGCTTGCGGCGCTTGCTGTTGTTTCAACCTTGGGTGCCGCCGTGAACCACTCCGAGAATCGCCGGGGAAAAAGTGTGGCCTTTGGCTTATTGCATTTTTCAAGTGTGGCCAAGTGCAACAATTATTTATTGCCGAACAGAAACGCAGCCAAGGACCAAGCGTTCTCCGTTCGGTTATAAATATGTGTTGCGGTTTAAAGGATTTCACACACGGCATTTTACACATATTAAAAAGTTGGCAATTTTCCTGCCCCCAAGGTGGATGAATTTCCCCCCACACAAAACTTGGCCGCATTGCACATGGGAAAATGCGCTCAATTTGCATTTGAATTTTGTGTTCCCATTTCCATGTATTTGCGTTGATGGCAACTTTTCTAAGAGATGATAAAAAGGGTGTGGTTCTGCCCGGGTTGATCATCACGGATGTTGGATGCTGCCGGAACGTGCGTTTGTGTAAATGAGCTTAAAAAAAAATATGTGGGTTTATTTTTTGTCAGCCTTTTTCTGTTGGTTTTTGCTTTAGTTTTCCTATTTTTTTTTTTTTGGGACTGGGAAGTTTTTCCTTTGTTTGTTTGCAAAGTCTAACATCAACACATGGTAATTTGTTTTTTTCTTTCGGTTTTCCTTGTTTGTTTTCCCTGTTTTCCCTGTTGAATGTCATCGAACGCAAGAACGAGAGCCGAAAAGGAGTATTCGGGAAATGCTGATACAATTTCAGATTGTTTACCTTGGCTAAGAAATTGGTTCCTTGTGAATGGGATAAGCATTCGTTAAAGGCGCACCACCACTTGAGGTTTTCCCCTGAATCAAAGCCGGCTTCTTTCTTAATAATTAAACCGAGTGTAAGCCCTGGTATTATAATAATTTGTTCTTAGAAAATCCAGCCCACCTAATTTGCTGTAAAATAATTCACTTTCCTTTTACAGCCAGCTGCCCACGGAAAGGTTCAGGCATTTAAATTGAATTGAAAGTTTCCCGTTGACAGGCGAGTCCTTGTCTGATGATTTATCATCATAGTCCTGGGCAAAACTTTCATTACGAAAAATACGAAGGCGGCGAGTGAGGTCTTCACCCCCAGGAACACTAGTCGCCAGGCCGAGGCACGCACTTTCCGTAAACTGCCCAAAACTTCTGAGTTTTCATCTTTCGCCCTTGCGACTTTTCTGTGTGCGCTTGTCTGAACTTTAACTTATATATATAGATATATTTTTTATTCTTTGGTGAGCAGGACGACACTTTATCATGTCTCTGCCGGTGACCGGGCCCGGGTGGCGAAAAGTGGGCCCAGCTTGCCCGGAGCGCCCAAATTGAAATGTGCCAGCGTCAGTCAGAGTAAATGAGGCAAAACGCAGCCGCAGACCCGGCGGGACGTAATTGTGTGCCCCGGAATCCTACAACAACACAAATTCCACACCCTCCCCCCTGCCCGCCTCTCGATACATCCCACAATCGTGGCCTATTAGGACTCGAACGGGACTACACAAAAAAAAATCTCAATTTTCAACTTTTCCCCTCGGCCTTTCTCGGTCGGTGTGTGTGTGTGTGTTGTATTTGACTTTGGTTTGTCTGTGCTTGACAAATATTTAGCCAAAGTGATTTTTGACAGCGCCGTAATAAAGGCTGCCCGAGCGCCCAAGGAATACTTCATGCTTCGTTTGAGCGTAATTTGCGATTGACCCGGCAGCAAGGACCATGCGGCGTATGCGCAATTTGGTAGCAAAACAAGCCAAAGTGCCGACAATTGAATTGGAATTGCGGCCAAATTCGAGTAATGCTCTAGCATCAAAATATTTGCTCAGGATTTTCGGCTAACAGAGGCTTGGGGTCAACGAATCAAATCAATTTTGAACATTAAACAAATTGGGCCACAACGCAGAACGATTCACATTTTAAGGGGTATTCGAATATTCTGTTGCAAGTTGCCAGTATCTACCCTTAAATTACGATGTTTTTAAGGTTGGTAGACTATGAAAATGTATTGTTATTCTTAAAAGAATTAGAGATACCAAATACCGAGTTTAAAGATGGAAACAAATACTACCGCAACTAGTAATGTGGATCCCTTTTATTTACCATCTAGATATATATATAACATCCCTTTTAACCTATATGGTATGTCTAGAAATAAAACAAATTGAGGGATTCACTTAAAATTTTGATTATTTATTCCAAACTTTTACAAAGACACGTTACTCAATTTAGTTCACTAATGTGTAGTTTTGTACAATTTTTACACAGTTCCATGTTTCTGTAATATATTGTTGGTGTTATTGAGATACCTTTAACTGCGTCTCCCCGATATCGTTCGTTAGTGTGGGTTGGTTGCATTGGTAGTGTAAGTGTAATATGATATATATGCTGCTTTAATATGGAGCTACATTGCTGTTATGCTGTTTATGCTAAAGTGTAAGATGAACACCACGTAGTATTATGACGGTCCCGTTGTCATAACACTACATCTGTGGTGTTACTGTAGGTACTACTTTTGTAGTATAATTGTTATATATCATGTTTTCGTTATTGCCGTTATTGCTGTGTAGTGTGGAAGTGGGCCATTTTTTTAAGTGTAAGAATAGTGTGGAAGTGGGCCATTTTTTAAGTGTAAGAATAGTGTGGAAGTGGGCCATTTTTTAAGTGTAAGATGGAAACCACGTAGTATTATGACAGTCCCGTTTGTCATAACACTGCATCTGTGGTGTTACTGTAATGTGGTACTACTTTTGTAGTATAATTGTTATATATCATGTTTTCGTTATTGCCGTTATTGCTGTGTAGTGTGGAAGTGGGCCATTTTTTAAGTGTAAGAATAGTGTGGAAGTGGGCCATTTTTTAAGTGTAAGAATAGTGTGGAAGTGGGCCATTTTTTAAGTGTAAGAATAGTGTGGAAGTGGGCCAATTTTTTTAAGTGTACTTGATTTGTGGTGTTACTGTATATCGGGTAAATGGTTTGCAGGGCAAAGTTGCTTGGGCGGGAGAAGAGTTGATTAGCGATTAGAAATTCACATAATCTAGCTCCCTTTTGAGCCTTAGTGTGAGCCGAAGTTTCAGCAGCTCGCTGTCGTACTCCGCCCGACACCTGTCCACGTCCACTGGATGCGGGAGCGGTAATCGCAGGCGGTACAAACAGGTGCCGAGGTCAACTTCCGTTTCTTGCAAATTGAGACTCATTTTAACGGCGGCCATCGGTTCGTCTGGCAGGGAAATCTCTATTATAAGATCTTCACAGCTCGCCGAAGAGCCCGTCCGATTGCCCATCTGCAAAATGTTTTTTACTTAATCAGTTAAGGGACTAGAAATATTTGAGGAAATCCCACCTGCAGGAAAACATCTTCTGTCCCGACAGCCTGCCGATAGGTCAACGTGCATTCGGGTGTCTTTCGGGTGTCTAGTATATCATTGTCCTCGCGCTCTTGCTGCTGCTGCCATTCTTCCAGGCTCTCTGGCTGTTTCTTCAGCTCCTCCACCAAGGGTGTCGCCAAAGGATTGGGCTTTTTCTTACTCTTCACCTTGCCCGCGGTAGCTGGCGTCATGGAAGGCCCAATGCCACCAGGATCTGAGATAAAATATTAAATTAGCATACTATAAAGGAAGGATATGATTCCCGAAAGCAAGCATAGGTCATGACCAAATAAGTAAATAATCAAATATATGACTAGACAAATAGTACTTGTTTTTAAAGGCTATGTTAAGGCTACTCACTCATCTTATGGACCACCATGGACTCCTCCTCATCTTCACTGCTGCTTCCGTCGACGCCGGGCCTCCTCTGGTTCAGCAGGTTCTGCAGCTGCCGCAGATGCTCGGGATTGTCGAAGATCGACATGGTTCTTTACTTTTCACTTATAAATTACAAATCACTTTTTCACTTTTTTCACTTTTTCGCTTTTTTCACTTTTTTTCTTTTCTTTAGAGACTGAACACTTTTATTGGAGTTGGAGCTCCTTCTAGCTTGGCTGGTATCGACGGAATGAGGAATGTGTAGCTCAGGGTCTAGTACACCAAACTCTGGCAATGACAGCTAGATTTCACGGACTACTAGATGGATATTGACGATTTCCCTAGCCTACTACACACGAAGAAAAATGGTGTTGTGTATGTTTAAAACTGTCAACTTTACCTTTAAAATTCTAGAACAACTCACACAAACTTCCTTGCAATTTAGTAAATAATTTGTTAGTTTATCAACAAGTTATTAAATTGACTAACAAATATATAAACCCTTACCTTAAGGACTTCCATATTTTATAAGTTTGCCGAGTGTAGCTGATTGTTTATTTTGTTGCCCCGGCAACTTGGTTCTGCATTTCCCGGGCAACATGGAAAATTCTAGAAAGCTGCTCTTTTCCAAACATTCTGAGGTTCACGAAGGGTTGAAAAGGATGGGGCTATAGTATACCCTATTCAACAACATTTCCCCGCCTTTGGCGACAATTCACTTTCCACTGGCAGGCAAACTATGGGGCCCCACTTTAGGCATTTCAATTAAAAACTTGGCCGCGCTGGGCTGGCCGACCCATTTAGTGGGAAACTTTTTGCCCAACAGCGAACAGGGCTCGAACAAAAATATTTCAGTTGTCAGAAACAATTGTTTTGTAAATTATAAATTGTGTAATTATTGTTCTAGGCTTGACCTTCCGTTTCGGTCAGGGCCAGTGCGAATTATGAACAGCCAACAAGCGAAATTTACAGAAAATTTGCATTTTTCACACCCCCTCCCCGGAGGAGGGGAAGGGAAACGCTAATTTGACTTTCTGGCAAAATCAGGGTAGGGCCCTGAGAGTTAACAACACGATTCTGGCCAGGCCAGCATCGTGGCTCAGTTACAATGGGCACGAGACCACAGCGGGGTCTCCAGTTTGGCATTCGACAGAAAGGATTTGCAGCTTCCAGTTGTCGGTGTTCGCTGCCGGCACTGGCTACGTGTTTAATTTGTGAAACACGAACTGGTTGGCGCACACACAAAAAAACAGAAGTATAAGCCCAGTTTTTCATTCGAGGAATTTCGCCACTTGTTCCGGCTCAATGGCAAACACTTGACAGCCCTGGGCCAGGCCCTTAAACAGGCTCTGGTCTACGGACCATGGCTTTGTCATTTGCAGCTTGGGTGAGCTTGAGGTGCCACTATTCCAAGAAAATAGCAGGCTTGTGTGGGAAAGAGTTATTTATTTAAGGAAAGGAGTAGCGGGCTATCCCTTAAGACTTACTCTAAATTTAATTTGTAAAAATATGTATATTTTAAATAATAAAAAACTATGCAATAAACAGGTAATTTAAGGCATTTACAAACACTAACTTGATGCCAAGTAAACCCATTTGTATGGATACAATATGTCAGCTAAGTTATCAATGGAAACTCCCACAAAAACCTTATATCTTTAAGATATCCACAATTTTTTCGGGGACTTAATCTGTCTAAAAAGTTTTTTTAATTTAAATCCTCGCACGAAACAAAACGTCCAAATGAAATCTGTTTCCTCGAAAGCAACGCAAACATCACGTAACTGAACTTTCACCTTGGGCCCGCAATGCAATCCAACTATCGCTGTCAACAGAGGGTATTGGGTCGCATTGGAATGCACCCCAGGATACGAGTCCCCGCCCCCCTCCCTACTGACGTCACGCATCCAGACAATGAACATGAATCCATGGTGTAATTGTATTTCGCTTGTCACACACATTTCAATGAACTGCAAGGGTGAAAAAACGTCGGGGGGAGGGCTCTCCCCAAAAAAAAAAAAATCCACGCAAATTTGTGTTGACTGAATACACAAGAACGTACGGTTGTCCCACCACCCCTCGGATGCTCCAGGACCCTCCGCAAGGACTCCTCCCTAAGCCCAAGGCCATTGCCAAATAGATTTTTGTTTCAGTCGCATATGACAGGGCTGGCTATAGGGGAGGAGAGTGTGAGTTGGTGGCGTTGAAAGCGGGACAGCAGCTGCACCGAAAGTGAAAGTGAAAGCATTTTCCGCATTGTGTTGGCAGCTGGGACGTGTCCTTCCGCCCGTTTCGCCTTGCCCCTCCCCATCCCGCAAAAAAAAAGGAATGTGATTTGTGTGCCAGCCTCTGTCCTCTCGCTTCTGTCCATGCTCCCTCCTGTCTGCTGTTTTTCAGCAAGATATTATTATTTTTCGGTTGTAACATAAAATGTAATTAAGAAGGCATTAAGTAGCGTGCATAAATCATTTGGGCCACATGTGTAGACGGGCCAACAACACCTGGCCGGTTGGGGAGAAAGATGGTTAGTGGTCTTGGGGGGAGGCTGTGGTTCTGGGTCTAGAAAACTGAAAACTGAAGTTACGTAAGGGAGTTGAGAGGAGAAAGCACACTGTTAGTTGGAAGGAGCGAACAGGGGCCAAGTTCCCGTCATAGATCTGGGTCTACTGATTGCATTCGCCTTTTTTTTTGTACTTCCTCTGGCGACACTGCGGCGCACAATTTTGGCCATTTATTTATATATTCTCCTTTTTTCGCTCATTTTATTTTTGGTGAACACAGCTGCAAAATGCCTGTAAAGATGCACTGGGAAAAATAAGTATTTAATGTGACAGGTGATTGTGATATTCTACATATTGTAGGAATGTTTTATAAGCAACATTTTAAAAAACTCTGGCAAATTGTTTACATTTCCATTGAAACAAAATTGTATTTTATATTTTTAAAGAAATTTCCAGTTGAAACAAAATGTTATTGAACTCCTACTGGTAATCCCTCGTTGCGAAAAAAGAAAACTAAAACAGGGGCTCACTTTTCTTTTTTGTGTATCCTTAAAAAGAATGCGCCTAGCTGAATAATTCGCAGCAGCAAACACAAAAAAAAGGAGCACAGCCACAGAGCCAAAAAAATGGGAAAACAGGATAAACAGGATGTGCAGTCAAGCGAGACAGGAGCAGCGGCGTAAAAATAAAACTAACATGGCATACGGTGCGGCTAAGCAATGACAACAAACAAACAAACCAACCAAGAACAGACACACGGGCCAAAAACAAAAAAAAAAGGCGCGCATCTTTAAGCGGCGGCTACTTTAAAGTCCACTGGACCACGAAATGATAGCCCACGCAAAAAAATAGATATAGAGAATCCCAGAAAGACTCAGCTTAACAGAGTTAAGCCAAAATCCTAGCAAGACTAAAACTGGACCACAAAACCAGATTTAAGTCGCTTAGAGTGCGATGCTGCGATTTCGAGTGGAACGGAAAGCCCAACGAGAGAATCACTCGAGAGAGCTAGGAGACTGGTAATTGAGAATTTGAGACTCCCAACGAGACAGAGAGAGGGAGAGATTGGGGCAGCTTTTCGCCGGCTGTTTGTAAACAAAGTGAGAGCTTTCCCATCTCAGCTGTTTGGCGGCATGCAAAGTACAATGGGATAAGTAGGGAATTTACACAGACAACACTTCTTCCGGAGAATTTAAATAGAAAAATATGGAATATAATTTATAACATAAAGGTTTAATAATGAAATACTCAAGTTAAGTTAGGGAATAATAAAATAATAAAGTCATGGAGATTATTTGCTTATCAAATGTGACGAGAAGTTCATTAAATAAGTGAATTAGACAATAAAAATATAATGATATATAGTCACACATATAGTACACAACTCATTCGAGTTTATGAATAATGTTTACATGTAGTATATATATAATTTACATTTATTTTTATTGATTTACACGTTTAAATAAATTTTTAATGGGACTAGCCGTCGTTAAAGTCAATTAAAATTAAAATATAAATATTATCATCATAATGCCCACACAACTTAATTAGTTTAACTGCAAACGAAAGTGAAACCATATACGCGCCCCAGAAACAGAGCATGGCGTCCAGTAACCCCATTGTAAAATGATTCCTCATTAAAGTAGTTATAACGAAAACCGCACTCCAACCATCCACACTGACCACACCAAACCGATTAATGTAATTATCTAAAACAACAAAGTGAACTAAATTTAATGCAAATTAGTCGGGCCAGTCAACGATATCGAAAATGAAACTGAAAATTGAAAGGTTTATAGTTTTCCATGCGACAGTTCGTGCTGAGAGTGAACCGATTTCGGAACCAAATCAATGTCTGATAAACTCGCACACGTAACTGTAGTTTGGGGGAAGACCTGATGGGAATTCCAAAAATCCACCGAGAGCGACATCAAAATGGAAAGCAGGTAATTTAAACCTTTTACTGCAACTGTTCGGCTTCCGAAAGCTTTTAAATATATATAGAAAATATATACGCGCAGCTCTTGATTTGCTACGATTTATGCATATCAAGAAAGTGTGTGCCATTTCTGGGAATTTAATTTGAAGGAATTCTAGATAAAAATAAGATGATGGCATGTCAGCGAAAGCTAAACTTAACAAACAGATATAAATTATGAACTTAAGTAAGTGATTGAGTGTTAATTAATTACATAAATAATTTAAGTGAGAAAAAGAATTTACTTACCGATTAGATTGAATTACACTTTTCCACAAAATTAACTTAGTTTTTTTTTACATACGTTGTAAGTATAGATTGGCACACGTTTACATACAATTATACTTTATGATTTAAATACCGAATAATTAAAAAAAGTAAGCCTCTGATTGCCAAGGAATAAGTTTAACAAATAGACAACTTCGTGCATATTATTCCCAAGAAACAGTTTTGTGGGAGAAAGTTTATAAAATAAGCTACAAATATTTAAAATACAAATAAAATCTTAAATAAACCTTTCCTTAAATTAAAAGAAAAGCTAAAAATTTCGCAATATCTTTCCACAAGAACAAATTAAATTATTTCAATCATAAAAACCACTTACCTTTTTTCTGGCAGTCCGACGCCTCTGTTCTGAGGTTTTCCGCTGCCACTTTCTTCGGTCCGCCTCGCTGGCAAACAGATCCTCCACACTGCTGCTGCTGCTGGGCTCTCCATCCTCGCCAGAACTGTCCGTGGAACTGGATACATTACGTCCAACTTCCGCATCTCTTTGCCGCAGCTTGCGATAGTCCCCAGTGGAATCGTCGCTGCTGAGGAAGCGTTCTCGGAATACCTTGTAGAGACCGGCACTGACGCTGCCAATGCTGCCGCGACCATGGACACCGGCCGTGGTGGCACTACGTCCGGCATAGCTGCTCCGTCGTTTTGGCCGGCTTCCGGGTCTCGTGGTGGGTTCTGCAGCTGAGTTGAGACTCTGGAGAGCTGCATTCATGTCCAGCCACCCGGCGGCACTCATCTTTGCTTGGCTACTCCCGTTAATGTCCGCTAATCTCGGTGATGCAATGATTGTCGTCACGGATTCAAAGAGCTGCCTTGCATGTCAGGAGATCGCTTTCTGGTCCCCTGGTTCTGGTTTCTAACCTTTCGGCCCGCCACCACCACCTCCTATTCGGTCGGTGTCTCAGTTCGCTTCCCTCCAATTAACAATTACGAGTGCGCTGGCTGGTGGTGTCTGCCTGACGTCCCGAAAAGAAACAATCAGAGGTTTGAAATTAGAAAATTAGAAGAGGCAAATTTGCATGCTTTCAATTAATAAGGAAAACCCATTCAATCTGCCCATCAAAAGCAAAGTTTTCTTTCCTTCACTTTTTATTCGGCACGGATTGTTGACTTTTGCACAGGAGAGTGAGTGAGCGATTTTCCGATATGGAAATGGAGAAAATTGCACCTGGGGATTGGTGTGTAGTAAAAGGGATAAGGTGTGTGCAAAATGCATACCAAAATTCTTATTCAAGGAAGATTGCTTGGGTGAATTCATGAATTTTAAGTCGCATTCCAAGCTATGCTTTAAACCTCTTTAAAACTAAATGAAAGACAGATAAAATATTAACTTAAATAGGTTTACAAAAGATAATTCGATTAACTCGATATGCCACTCAACTTTGTAAGCATAATTTGATGCATTTTCCATGCCACTTAGCTGAAAATGCATTTCCATTTCGCACATCACATTCATTTTGAACAGACATTAATCGATTTAATGACAATTAAGCGATTCGTGTTCGGCAATGAAATGAATGTCAGGCTGACCACACTCGGATACATTACCAAATCACATAATATGTTTAAATGATTTGACGGGGCGACAGTTTTTAATGAATTTCCATTTAACTTAATTGGGTCATCCCATTATCATCATCGGTGGTCGAGTTCAGTGGCTGCACACTTCAAGTAATTTAAATTAAACTTCAACCGCTGAACAAATGCAAAAACATAAATTATCTGATTCTCTGATTTTTTATTTAAATTAATTTTTTTTTTTTTTTGTTAATTCATGCAGCTGCAAATGAACATGAAAATGCGAAAAACTCGGTTTTCCCTCTCTCTTTCCCTGGGCAAGTGAAAAGGCGTCGGGAAAGATGAAAGGGTGGCAATGATGAAAAACTAAAGTGAAATACCACGAGCCGTAATGTGTGTGTGTGTGTGGGCCAATAGCTGCACATCATTCCGATCAGAAATATATAATTTAAATCTCTCTTTCGCCCACTTAACATTTGGAGTTCATATATACATATTTGCGGGTCCTAAGGGATGTTTGTGTTGGCCGTTGGGAGTGAACTCTGGTTACCACTTCCAGTTTGTAAGCTCTATTGAGTTATTAGAAAATATTTGCCTGCATTGCACTGAGCGGAATGTTCTTTTAAGTAAATAAATTAATACTTGATTAAAGAGAGAAACTATAAAGACTACTAGCTGTATTAAAGAATATTTCTGAAGGCTTCTTATGCCTAGTTTAACACCTAACGAATTATCTATTAATTATTCCAGTACAACATCATATCTGAAAGAACTCAAAACGGTTATTTGCTTCATTGATTAGCCAGTCATATCAATTTTCTTCATGTCAGCTTTCTTATACGGATATTGGTGATTAAACAGGTTATCTGTGTGGCAAATGCCTAAATCAATTCCCCATTGATTGTAATTTTCACGGTGTATTGACGTTGCGAGCATAATAAACAAACGTTAAACAGACGATGTCGGCGACAGAAGAAAAGAGGCAGAATCGACAAGAACCTCCCAACGCACACACTCCATTGGTAACGAAAAACGAAAAAAAAAAATAAAACGAAAGAAACAAGCCCAGCCAAAGCAAACTGTCACATTAGCATATTAGGAACTCAGGGGAGCCTACAAAAATACGCCTGCCCTCTGCGTTCTTGGCCCACTCTCTGCACTGAGAGGAAATACCACCATAATTCTATATTCTAAGTACTGCCAAAATCTATCTTAAGGTATAAATGGAATAGTAAATATTAGAGATCCTATATAGTCTCCTTGGATAATTAATTGCTGACAAGACTTGCATAAACATCAGTCTCTTTCTCTATCAATTAAATAATTATAATATAACTTCCGTTTCAAATATGTTAGTATTTTATATTATTTGTCAGAATGTTTCCTACAATTTATAATATTTTTGCTCAGTGTTTTTTGTTAACTTCTGCCTGCTCTCTGCGTTCTGTTCTGCCCGCGCCTCAGCCAACGCACGCAGCACTGCGCATGCGCAACTTTCTTTGCTCAACGAGCGGCTGCGTCTGCGCCTGCGCCTGCGTCGACGGCGCTCTGCTTCGGTTCGGGCCTTGGCAATGGAAATGGCTTTTGGCTGAAAGCATGTGGCTTTGGCTTTGGCTCTTGACAGCGTCGCTCTTCGGCGCCGTATCAGTCGGCTTGCAGACTTTCGCGTGTGCGGCGGTGCGAACTAGCTTATAGCCCACGATTTGGAGCGTATCTGGAAACTGAGAATATTTGTGGGGATCCAAGATTCGAGAATCGAGCTGAAAGAATTGCAAACAAACAGATCGAGAAATTCGCTGGGATTAGGGCGCGACTTGTTGACAGTTTGCAGTCATGTGAAGTGGTTCAATTAGTGCAACAACAATAAGACAGAAAGAAACCGTGCTTGATTTACATAATTAACAAGTGGAGTGCGAACGGAGACTACGAAAACCCAGAGCTAGCTTCCCCCGTAGAGAGAGGAGCATCGAAGAACGAAGAACGTTGAACGAGCCGAACGAGAATATCGAAATATATTCCGATAACGGAACTACTCGTGGCGAAGACTCATTAAGTTTACATGCAGCGGATTGCATAACCAGAAGAGAAGATGATGCTCCACTTACGTCACTGGCCACTCGTATTGGCCATCGCTTCCTGCTCAGCAGCAGCGACGACAACGACAACGACGGCGACATCAACATCATCGTTATCCTCCATTCCGGGCAAATATCAGGCATTGGGTGCAGCCCATCACCAGCCAAAGAAGCTGAAAATCGGTGCTGCCTCCTCCTCCGCCTCATCTGCCACCTCATCCCAGTCCTCATCCTCCTCCTCCTCTTCGTTGGATGGGAATGGCAACAAACCTGTATTCCGGCAAAATCCGATCAAGAATTGGTTCGGTGCCTTCAATCGCAATAATTCGCCGGCAGCTCAGAACCAAACGTCGCCGACATGTTCCTGCAGGTGAGTCCCAGTCCCAGTCCCAGTCCCAGTCCCCATCCCCAGAGACACATTCTCTCATATGCTGTGTGTGTGTGTGTCCATACCTACAGATGCAAAGATCTCAAGATCCAGAGATCCACAGATCCAGAGATGCACGAAAGCTGTCATGGTCATGATGACAACTTCCAGTTAGACGGCCGGGTAGGTGATAAACCACTCCGACGTTGTCATTGTCACGGCATACAAATGGCACAAACAGTTAAAGTTACAGATAGATTTGAGTGCCTGGCAAGGAAAGCACGCAATCGACGGGATATTTCCGTAGAGAAATCTCTTCTACATCCCCTCAAAGTTAATTGTAGGAAACTGTCAATGGGAGGTCTTTGAAACGAAACAAAAAACCAATGGATCCTGCTCAAAGATCCCTTAAGTTTTAAGGCAGCTACTTAAATATTTTTAAGCCCAACAATTTTGATTTACCGAAATATGCAAAGTCAGCATGAAAACACAGCTATTATTATTTTTTTCCACATTTAAACGCAGTTCAACTTTCTACAGAATCACTTTGCCTTGGCTTTTTATCAAACTAAATCTTTCCACTCTGTTTATAACGACTCCCTTTATTTTTTTGAACAAATGTAATTGTTATTTTTTAACAGCTTTATCGTAAATCATTAAAGTTAATGCTTAAAAGCCTGCTTGCCGCATTCTTCCTATGCAATTTGTTACCCGTTTTGAAATACCAATTCTGCGCGTGACCCCAAAGTCAGGGTTCTCTTTGAAGAATTGCACTTGAAATGCATTCTTCTGTGGCCATTAAAGAAATTGCATTGCCAATTGGGAATTGAACTTTGGCTTTCGACTTAAGCCTGTTCCCTGGTGTATTTATGGAATCGGCAGTAAGATTGAAATCAAAAGGAAGCGGGCTCTTCAGGGAGTTAAAAAAAAGTTTACTACTTCGTGCGCAAAATAGGAAAACAATTGAAAATACAGAAGTGCTTAAAAGGACATTAGGTTAAATTAAGCCTTTGATCTTTGATCTAATATATCGTTCTATTGATTTTTATTTATAGTAACTGCTATTGATTTTTACAAAGGAAAGAAACATTCTCCGAAAAGGTTTCTTCATAAGCTTTTATTTAATTTAATTAAATTTATTCTCAATTTAGTCTGTATTTCTGTAGAATCTCTAAAAACTTCCCCTTATGCATCAAAATCCAGCCGTAAAATTAGTGGAACTTTATAGCCGCAACCATTCTTCGATTTGTTAATGAAGGCCTAAAACCCGTTTTATTTCTATATATAATTTGTACACTTTTTTGTTTTGTTTCTTTCTTTTTTTTTGGCATATGAAAGAAGAAAAGAAACTGATTTGCATACGATTTGATAACAGTCTCTGTTTGGCTTTCAGAACGTGCGTGTGTTTATGCAGGAGATACAGATACATCTATAGAGATACACATATATATATATCGTACAAGGCAGATACTGTGGAAGGCGTACGCTCAATGCGTCATGTCATATTATAATGTGTGTGCGGGAGGCAGGGGAATGCCGTTGTGGCCGCTGTTTCTGCCTTCGACTTTTGGCCAAGGCGGCGGTCTTGGCCAAGCCGTCTCCGTCTCCTAAGTGGGTCGTCGTCGCACATTTTGCTTCTTTGTTTCGGGACGCCTCTCGACCGGCTGGCCACCATTTTGGGGCAATGACACGATTAAACACACACAAAATCTGAATCCCAAATACTTGTTGCGACCGCATCGATTGATTATGTGGCCAAAATAAATACACACAAACCGAGAGAGAGACAGAACCTGATGCGCTTCATTTTCCTACACAGTGGAAGATTTTTAAAGTTTAATTTTTGGCTGCATATGTCCGGGAGTAATTAAAAAAACCTGTTTAATGTAACGCGCGTTGTAGTGGTTGCTGGGTCTGCAGGGTGACAACCATAAAATCTGCAAAAATCGCTCATTTATTTTATGACCGTCCATAAAACACTTCCAACACTTTCTTTATGGCGGGGTTGCTGAACTCTGAACTTTGCCAATCGGGAGAGATCGCGAGTGCCAGACCCGCAAAAGGCACCCTTGACCCATTCCATTTGTCTCTTCAATATTGGGACTTACTAATGAGGTGGCATAAGGCAATGGACGCTACGCAATTTGTCTTTATTTCTGTTTATAAATGTATCATTTCCCGTGCGAAAATATTAAAGCTGACGATGGTTTCTTTGATTTAATTTATGAATATTTGTTTATAGTTTAAATTTAAAACATATTTAATACGATTAACGGTTATAGATTCTTGTAAACATAATTTACAACATTTAATAGAATTAAATATCCGCCAACTAGTTTTGTTTTGTTTTAGCTGACAGTTTGCCTTTAAGATGACAGACGGGCAGATTGATTGGCAGCTCATTTTTATATATTTAAATTTTGTTTTGGTTACATTTTTTGTTTACATTTTTTTGCTTTTGTTTAATGTTATTATTTAAATGTATTTCATTTAATTGACAATTGTTCTTAATGTTTCGACAACAAAAAGTTCCCAGTTAGGAGTTTCCGTGGTACAAACAATCAAATGCAGGTTTCCATGTACCAGGCGCGCAGAATGCAGCAGGCGGAAAACAATCTAATTTTTTACATTTAGGGCAGCCCAAAAGTATGCTATTAATAATATACGGTTGTATATGTAGTACAGCCCAAAAGTATGCAACTGTGAAATAAATTGAACACTTTCCACCAGAGATGCTCATCTGGCGATCAAATTATCAAAGGTCTCAGCCATGGTTTGAGTCTATGCTAAATGACTTCTCAAGCTGTTGCGGACCGGGACAAAGCGCCACCTCGCGGATAATCTCTGAACCATAAAAAATATCAATGACGCCAGCGCACAGATCAGCGTGTCGTCGCCCTCGTGCTTGCTGTTCGCCTGTTCCGCGAAATGGAGAAACGTATTATTTGTGCGGCTATTTCGTGAAATTGGAATGGAAAATGTTGTTGTAATAGACATGTTGTTGTAGCCCAAATGGCCCAAATTTTAACATATTTCTGTACATTGATTTTTTGTACCAGGCCCTCAGAACCGAGCAGAAGGTCAAATGTAAGTTTTTTTTTCCCTCTCACAGCTTTGTCTATCACTGACGTCATCGCACAGATCAGCGGCAGTGCATATTCGTTCTGCTGATTTCTGAACTTTGTGAACTTCTTGAAATAATCGATAGCATAGAGTTAATCGCCCTTCTACTGCCCCTTGAGCGCCAGATTTAAAAAGTTTGCCATTGGTAAATTTGAACAGCTAGTATTTAAAATTGCCGCCTACAACAATAACATTTGTACAACAACAACATCGTTTTGTTTTATTTAATTCAACGAAATCGTTTAGCGAATTGGCCGTTCCTTAAGTTCGTATACCAGGCGAACAAAAACCAGGTGGACGACGATGCATTGCCGCTTATCTGTGCGATGACGTCATTGATAGAGAGCTGTAAGAGGAAAAAACGTACATTCGACCTTCTGCTCCCTTCTGAGGGCCTGGTGGAAAAAATTAATTTGTACAGAAAATGTTCAAAATTTGGGCATTGATCGAGGTACAACAAAAAATGCTACAACAACACTTTCACAACAACATATTTACAACAACATATTTATTACAACAACATTTTTCCTGTCCAATTCCACAAAATCGCCGCACAAATTATACGTTCATCGACTTCGCGAAACAGGCGAACAGCAAGCAGGAGAGCGACGACATGCTGATCTGTGCGCTGACATCACCTCTCTTTTGGTTTGCTCTCTTACTAGAAAGACTACGAAAAATCGAAGAGAGCAGATTTCGCGAGAACACTAAACTGATAAATTTGTACTGGGCATTCTTCGTTGTATAAAACGGCTAACATGCTCTATTCTTAGTGATTAAACATTGTCTGTATTTTGGCGCTACTATAGCCTTATTTTAAATAAGTTATTTAAATGAATCATAACTGATAAAAATCTATATTTCCGTTACTCTTCCGGCAGGTGCGGCGAACGCAACGACGAGTCACGGATTGTGGGCGGAACGACAACGGGAGTTAGTGAATACCCCTGGATGGCCCGGCTGAGCTACTTCAATAGGTTCTACTGCGGCGGAACGCTGATCAATGATCGCTACGTTCTGACGGCGGCGCACTGCGTCAAGGGCTTCATGTGGTTCATGATCAAGGTCACATTCGGCGAGCACGATCGCTGCAACGACAAGGAGCGCCCCGAGACGCGATTCGTGCTGCGCGCCTTCAGCCAGAAGTTCAGTTTCTCCAACTTTGACAACGATATTGCCCTGTTGCGCCTGAATGACCGCGTGCCGATTACCAGCTTTATCCGTCCAATTTGCCTGCCACGGGTGGAGCAACGCCAGGATCTTTTCGTGGGCACTAAGGCTATAGCCACCGGCTGGGGCACGCTGAAGGAGGATGGCAAACCGTCCTGCCTGCTGCAGGAGGTCGAGGTCCCGGTGCTGGACAACGACGAGTGCGTGGCCCAGACGAACTACACCCAGAAGATGATTACCAAGAACATGATGTGCTCGGGCTATCCGGGAGTCGGGGGGCGTGACAGCTGCCAGGGCGATTCCGGCGGTCCGCTGGTGCGCCTTCGGCCGGACGACAAGCGTTTCGAACAGATCGGCATTGTGTCCTGGGGCAATGGGTGTGCCAGGCCCAATTATCCGGGAGTGTATACCCGGGTGACGAAATACCTGGACTGGATCGTCGAGAATTCGCGGGATGGCTGCTTCTGCGATGAGGATTACTGATCGCGGAGGGCGCGCTCGGAGCGTTGGACAATTCTTCGCCTTAGTTGTTAGTAAAACCCCTTAGTTTAGCTCATATTTTGTACTTTTATACTAAAACAACTGAATAAAGTTAAACAATGCAGTAGGTTAGATATTCCAAAAATATACTGTGTTTATTAACTGGGAAATATGCTTTTGGTATATAAATATTATGAAAAAGTAATAAAAAAAATCGAACGACTCGAATCTACATTCTAGCAGAGCAAGGTTTCGATCCTCGGACCTCTGGGTTATGGGCCCAGCACGCTTCCACTGCGCCACTCTGCTTGTTGTCGGTGTGTCTAAAGGACCCTATATTATTTTGGGCTTTTCAAACTAACAGTGCCGGCTAACAGTTAACATATGTCAATATAGAAGAGAATGTGCCATGCATATACTAAAGCAAAAGAATTTTGTATTATTTTCGTGACCCTTCTCAGCTGATAATCAAATTAGCACTTTGCCTGAATAAATAAGATAGCAATGTTTATTTTTAAAAAATACAAATATAAGATTGCGATAAAATGGAAAGATAAAGTTTGATTTTCAGCACGTCAAGGCAAAGCAAATAGCGGCTGAAACTCCCACAGAGAATAACCCATCAACAGAAGATTACAGTATTTATTAACTGCTTGCAAGCAGTTCAAACTAGAATGTTAATGTACAGCCACTAAGCTGTTAACTTCTGTGCTGGTGAATGGCTGTTGTGTGTAACCAGCTTTAGACACAGCGTTCACAACAAGCAGAGTGGCGCAGTGGAAGCGTGCTGGGCCCATAACCCAGAGGTCCGAGGATCGAAACCTTGCTCTGCTAGAATGTAGAATTCGAGTCGTTCGATTTTTTTATTTCTTTTTTTCTATATTGTTTTTAATTTAAAAAATCTTTTTTCTTGTTAAAACAAATTTTTTCCTTTAATGCAAAAGTTTTGTATTGTAATACGAATAGAAACCTGACTGCTATGCAAACGGAAAAACTTGTTTTGTTTCTCCTGAAAGCTTTTCTTTGGCAAATACAAATTATTCATTTAATGGATAAAAGTAGAGCATTTTAAGTTAGTTTAACATATTTTGATAAAGATGTGATGTTTTAAAATATTGTTAAGAAATGTCAAGTTCGTTTCCACCTTATTTATCATATCTTTCTTTATTTTCCTTCACCCGTTACCTTATTTTTAATGTCAGTAATTTCTTTTTTAAGGGAAGATACACAGCTGACAACTGTTGTTCGTCGTTTGTCTGATAATTGCACGGGCAACGAGCCACAGCAAAATCAATTTTGAGACCCAGACAATGGGCCTTCTGTGAAGCAACCTTCAACCGCAACGAGTGCGAGTACGAGCCAGAGTCTTACTGCAGTTAGAAGACAAGATACTTTCAGCGGTTTGATGCGGCCCAAAAAGCAAATATCATTAGAAACACTAGCTAGTCAGTCGTCGGCCGCAAACTGGTTTCCATCGAACAGCTGTAAATACAAGATGAACGGCTCTGTGGGAGAGAGGGTGATGGCGATGGCGATGGGTTTTAAAAGTCAAACGTTAAACTTGGCCAGTGGAACAGCACCGGTGGAGCACCGAAAAAAAGTTCAAATATTTGTTTATGAAATTTAAATGTTTTGCCTAATGAAACTTACGCGGAATTGCGGACGAACGATTGCTGATTATCTTATCTATCTTCGTTGTTCACTAGCACTAATTGGTTACTCATCAAGGTGATCACCGCGAAGATTCCACTTTAATTTCCACTTTCGCTACAATTTCCACTTTTCATTTCTTTTCCATTCATCACCAGACCGAACGAACTCACGTGTGCCGCCGCGCCGTAACTTGCGTAATTATTCAAATTTGAAATATATTTGCA